>JASFAT010000339.1:0-32022 GCA_031353405.1 Baronia brevicornis | reverse complement strand
AATAAAATTTGAATTCGTTATTGGCTCCATAAGTGTTCAATTATTTATATAAGTTAACGCAATACGATACGTTGTGTATTTTGTTTTAAATAAATAAATGACCGACGAAAGATAATAAATTACTTTTACGGCTCCCTCCAGTGATTCACTTAAGCAAATGTTGGTGAAGGCGTACGCGATGACTTGGAGACTTGCTGTGACGAGGAGGAGGTACACTATACCCACAGCTCTGAGCAAGTACGAACTCGCCACCGAACCAACAACACCACCGACGGACACAGCGGCCTCCACCATGGTCATCCTGGGACAAAAATACTTTCGTCAACACCATCCACAATCATATACATCTAAAGCTAACACCTGAAACCTATAGAACAAATTTTGTTTTGTTTGAGCATAAATTTATTCTGACGCGACCAATTCTTGTTTTACAAGAATTGTTTGGGAACATATATATCGTGTAAAAAGAGAATTAGGTATATTACATGTATTAAAAATGCAATAAATATTCGTTTAAAACTGGTTTTAATATAAAAAGAAACTTGACTTTGTCCACTAATTTACATCGTGCAGCGTTGTCTTTTTATTTCATTTTTTTTAAGTGAAAACTTCTATAGCCGCATTACACTACTCTGGATAGGTAAAAAATCTATGGGTTCGCATCAGCAACATGCTAATGCTTAAGGTATATTTATAGCTATAAACATATTTTAAAAAAAGTTAATAAGTTCGATTTTACGGTGGGGAGTGCTCCGTATTCGTTCGGGATAATTCCAGCTGCTGAATTCCACTACGCTCGCTACAAGGGAAAGTTTCGTCCGGGCCATCTGGATGAATGGCGATCCAGTACGGTGCGTTTTTCTAGTAACTTCTTTCCACGCACCACTACCCTACGGAACCAGCTACCTCCAGCAGTGTTCCTGGAGCGATGCGATATTGGAAACTTCGAAAAACAAACCTAAACTTTTCTCAAAGGTCGGCAACACTTCTGCGATACCTATGGCATTGCTTGAATTACGCATCAATATAAAAAGCAGTAAATTAGACATGCGCCATGCTTTCCTTCAGGTGGAATGTGCGTATTGCGACGTTTTCAAGTTGACTACAAAATTATTATATTTTATTTGACACTGGCATAATGTTTATACCTAAATGCCATCAAGGAGGAAGCAGCAATAGAAAGGAAGGATAATGTCCATTCCTCCAGTCCAGACCTACCACACTTATACAAGGCGGTAGGTAGGTACGTAATTATAATCCCGTTAATATTTAATTTATAATAAAAGCCATTTTATATCATTTTTTATTGTTTTGTTACAAAATTCTGTGCATACTTAAGATTGTCTGGAACATTCCAATGTATGGGAATACCAACTAAATACCACCATCCAAAGAAATGAAATGATTTTAAAGTCCTTTTGTTTATATAGACAATGATTTATTTATATTTTATAGTAAACCATAATTACATCAAAAAGTAATTTTGTTCAGACAATTTTTAGATAGTAAACTGATCATAATTTATCACAAAAATTAAATGATGCACATTAACAAAAATATGGGACTTTTCCCGCCAACTTACATCAGTGACGTTGTGTTTTTATTTCATTTTCATAATCTTATATTATTATCAGTCATATTGTTAAATTGTGGTGGCTTATTATACTATATAGGTCGATTAAGGCTTATAAGTGAAGTGATATGATATAAATGCATGTATCGTGACTTTTTAAGTTGACTGAAAAAGTCCATAGAAGGTTTTGGTAGAATAGCCACCATTTTAACAAGACGTAATGTGACAAGCTGTCTAGACAATTCAAGAGATTTAATATTATTCCATTTTACTTGACACTGACATAATAGTTTTAACTAATTGCCATCAAAGAAAAGAAAAGAAAAAAATACAGTGGTATGAGTTTTTTTTAAAAAAAACACTACATAAATAAAGTTTAAGTTAAAAGCGAAAATGTTTGTTCTATCACTTTTTATTTTAAAAAGTATTTTTTCCTTCAAATTTAAAATAAAAGTGAGTCACCGTAAGCAACACCGTAAGTAACAAATAATTGACGCGATGACGTCATCTATTGTTAGCAGTCCGCGTTTATATTGACAGATTGTCCACATTTTTCTATTTTTATGGAAAACTATTTATAATTTTGTATGAAAAAATAACATATGTTAAAAATAACATTTGTCTAAAACAAGTTATTGCTTTGGAATAAACTACAAGTGGAGCTTTCATATCTCTTTTTAATTTTAAAAGAATAGAATTATTATTATTAGTGGAAAAATTTATATACACTACAAGGAGGACAGCCTGTGTATAATCTAAGTGTGCTTGATGATCGCAGTGGATAAAAATACTAAAAGTATAACACAAAAAAAAAGAAATGTTACTCTAAAGAAAAATCAAGTTCATTGCTCAAGCATAACATTCATTGTTCCATAGATTCACAGAAGCATTGGTAGCAGTCTAGCGAGAGCACACACACACCATTGCATCAACATAAATATATTTTACCTAAATGACCTGTTTTCCACAGTGGTAATATCGCTTATGTAGCAATATGCCCCCGTGAACATGGAGGTAAAACCACCAGACAGTGACATTGGTATGACGGTCAAGATGTACCACCATGGCCCCAAACCATCTAGCATACTGTACACGACGATTAGTACTCCACTTATCGACATACCTACAAAATCACGATTGCAACATGTACTAGTAAAATAAAAATAAAATAAAATATATGCAAATGGACACAACAACATGCTTGTTTAACTCACGGTGCTTTAACTCTTAAGCTTACATGCATGAGGTCTTTTTTTATGTGATAGGAAGGCAAACGAGCAGGCGTGTCACCTGATGGAAAGCAATCAACACCGTCCATAGACTTCCGCAGCGCCATAGGCAGTGCGGAAGTGTTGCCGACCTTTAAGGAAAGTGACATTATGAGAGGGGGAGGAGAAGGGGGGGTGTTTGACTTCCGGAACTCAGACCGCTCACCGTACAAAGTGCAGTAGCTAAGCTACCATTCATACACTGGTTTTTTGCAAGAGTGTGGTATTTCCCTGGGCGAGCTGGCCCATTCATGCTACAGACAAATATTATGCCATTCTTGACAAAGTATTCCTCTGCAGCGAGGCTCTACTACAATTGTTTGCCTTCCTATCCCATAAAAAAAAACTATGAGCTTGTCGAACTGATGGTTCAAGTCAGTATTAACATATGGAGTATAATAATATAACAGAGTACAGACAGCATACACCTCGAATATGAGGGCATCACAGGTAGGTTTTTATTAATCAGATAATCCTGATCCCAATCTAAAGGGATTTTTTCTGCCATAGTCATCTCATATGTCACCCAAAAGAAAAAAATAGGGTAGCCCTAATTTAGTTACAGGAGCCATTTTTTATCCCTGTCTAATGAGTATCCCCTAACACCTATCCCCCGATTTACATGGAAGATAGTTTCCCGTCAAAATGGTGTAAAATGAATGAAACTCAAAATTTTTTATGGATATGTATATGTAAAAAGGTATATTTGTATGTATGTATAATTAAAGTAAATTTAAAAACCATGTAAAAGGGAAATCGTGTAAAACAGATACCATGTAAATTGGGGGAAAGGTGTACATATTTTCTGGGGGGACATATTTTCAGCTATGTTAGAAATAAAATTCAACTTGTCAAACATGAGGTTATCCAAAATAGCCACTCATCCATAACTCGGTCAGATTGAACATTGCATAACTTTGATTCTTTTATCTGAATACACGAAGCCACTAGACCAATAAGTGCTTTTAGGTAGCATATAAAAAAAATCTTAAATTATGATATTATTTATAATAAAACCTATAACAATCAATAGTGAGGGGACAATTATTTTTCTACTACTAAGTCCCTTTGAATGTTGTTTCGAACTATGCATATTACTGTGTTTTTGTTAAAGAATAAGATTTAGCGACTTACCAAATAAAGGCCAAACAACCAATGGTTTACGGCCATGAATATTAGACCAGACACCAAGAAACAGTGATAATATAGCTGGAGCCACAGATTCTATAATTAATCGTACCATGGAAACAAATGCTGCATATTTTTGAACTTCTTCCTCCAAGTGTTGAGTATTATTTGTTTTAACAGGTGATAGAAATCCTTGGCATTCTTCCTTACTATGATTTAACGAATGAACACAGGTACGGTACAAAATAATATTGCTGATTGCGGCTCCTAAAAATAATTTTTAACATATTCATAATAGTTTTGAAAGGTATTAAATAAATTCATTGGACTACCTGAAATCGAAAAAGCCATCATTATAAAGAACAGTGGAAACTCCATAGTAATCCGAAATTTATTTTTTGTGGATGTGGATGTATCCAAAATTGTGTTAATATTTGAATTGTTTTCTGTAAGTATTTCTTCATTTTCACTCATGATAATGAAAAAATTCTAATTAAAAATATGGACAATATCAGCCTAAGATTCTCAACACAAAACACTAAGCGAATCGTTAGCGCGTTAAATACTTTAAATTTAAAAATTATCGCGCTCTTAATAAGATATAACTGATTAACGATCACAGACGACTCAACTAAATTATTGACTGAGGTCCATCGATTATCTTTCGCTTTTTAAATATGATCACGAACTGAGTCTGGTTGTTTATAAACAATTGATTGACGTGCGATAGCTGTTTTTAAATAGTTTTCATTGACAGATAGTTATCATTACCAGATTCTATTTCTTACTTAACTTAAATTTCTCTTTTTCTCCCAATATGATAAATTTTAACATCTCTTAAATCGTAAAGCAATCACTTAAAGATCCCTTTTGAATATTAAATTGTAATAAATATTGGTTTTTAATAACTCAAGGATAACCATTACACTTTCTTTATTTCCAATTGATTTTAATGATACTATCTATCCACCAAGCGCAGGGATTAAAACAACACCTGTCAATTTTTAGAGAGGTTAATGTTTAACAGTATGTAGCTACCTGCTACAGAATATAACTTCAAGAACAAATTCGCGGAACAAGCTTTGTTACTACGCACTTGCAGAATGCGCTTTGTTACGCCGCATTCGTGGAATCCACTTTGATTCTCCGCATTCGTGGAACGCGCTTTGTTGCTGCACACGTGCAGGCACAACCGCGTCCCCCGTACCCCGCGCTCTTCTCTCGCCATTCATCAGTTGTATATATAATAGGTCCACTTGTAAATAAAAAGAGTATTAAACCAGACTCCTGTTGCATCACTTCACAGTTAAGATACTACCTCTTACATTGGTGACCCCGACGTGATCAAAACCGATGTGGTCAAACCCGACGTGATCAAAACCGACGTGATCAAAATGGCTACTGCAGGAAATACTGAAGCTTTTGGACCGCAGACGGCAGCTACTCAACCAGCGATACAAACAGAAAACTCACTTCTACGAGAAGCAATAAGAAAACTAAAGTTAATAATCGCCGCAATGAAGACATCACACCATAACCCAAACCCAAACTACCACCGCAACCGCCATCGTCATCGCTCTTCAGACCGCAGATCACAGTCCCGCAACCGCAGCGCAACACCGACATCGTCGATATGTTATTACCATCGCCGTTTTGGTAGTCGCGCACAAAAGTGCACAACTCCATGCACATTCAAGCCCAACGAGTCGGGGTCACCAATGTAAGAGGTAGTATCTTAACTGTGAAGTGATGCAACAGGAGTCTGGTTTAATACTCTTTTTATTTACAAGTGGACCTATTATATATACAACTGATGAATGGCGAGAGAAGAGCGCGGGGTACGGGGGACGCGGTTGTGCCTGCACGTGTGCAGCAACAAAGCGCGTTCCACGAATGCGGAGAATCAAAGTGGATTCCACGAATGCGGCGTAACAAAGCGCATTCTGCAAGTGCGTAGTAACAAAGCTTGTTCCGCGAATTTGTTCTTGAAGTTATATTCTGTAGCAGGTAGCTACAAGTATATTACTACGGTTGTATGATGATGATTGATACATACATATCTTCACGCCTGTTTCCCATAAGGGTAGATAGAGACCATAGCTCTCCATCCGCTACGATCCCGATGAGTGTGGAAGATGTAAGGAAGGTGTATTCCTTACTTCTTCCACACTCATCCAGCTTTTCCTATCGTCTTACATTCATCGTAGAGAAGCGGCTCTCCATTAGTCGCTTCTCGCCCTCGTGGGAATCAGGACGTGACGGTTGGCGAACCACGTTGCCGTCATTTTCAATAAATTAGGTATATTAAAATTCATCATAGTGAATCTCACGAGCCACAAGGGAGGATGGAAGTCAGCCCCAGCAGAGCCCCGCTTGTGGAGGTAAGGCACCATAGTATCCGAGGGAGCCCGATCCCGGGACGATTGGCAGTCTGGCGACTAAGCTCGCCCCTAGCTACGCATCCATTGGCACGGCAGACCGTGGATTGGTGGAGAAAAGGATAGAGAAGAATGGAAAGAGCAGAGAACATGAAGGATGGATTTAGAGAAGATGATAGGGATATGATACCGCAACGGAAGACAAGGATAATTGAGGAACTAAAAAATCCTTGACTAGTGCAGTTAAATATATACTTAAAAATTTATTGCCGCGAATGAATAAAATAGGGAGAACAGATACAAATTCAATCTCATGTTGAATTTGAATATTCGCATCCTATTATAGAAACGGAAATGAAATGCATTAAAAGCACTGTTCATACTTTCGTGAGTTTTGGTTTTTGTGCATCAAAATATTCTTAACTATTACATGTGAAAAAGGAATGTTAGAAACTATTTGTGAGATTGGAACCTCTAGCAAATAAATTAATCAAGTTGACCACTAGCATGAAAATACTGCAGTAATTTATTTTCGACGTTTTGTTATGCTTAGGGATTTGGTAAAATATAGTCTCCACACTTATAAAACATTATTCTAATTCTTCTGCATAAGGATTTCTTTTCCCTAAAATTACAAAAACTTCTCTAATGTGGCAATGAAAGCGACACAAAGTAGAGACTAGTAAGTCTATTTTATTGTCAACTCAATTTTTTGTATACAGCAAATAAACAAAATTTAAAGATTTATGAATCTATACTTAAATACAAAAAAGTAAAAGATTTAAATGCAATTAAATTAATTCAATAATATGATGTGAGCTGTAATAATAATAATAAAATTGATACGAATTTTCTTATTAGCAAAAATAAAAACAAATAATAATTGTAGGAAGGGGATGACAACAAAATTAATTAAGAATTTTAGGTTGGTTGGGCGAGGGATAATTGAAGAGATTACGTCATACAAAAAAATAAGAATGATTTAGGGCTTAAGCCAATTGAAAATATAATCAACTTATTAAAGTCGGATGATGTCATTGTCAATTCCAATAACGATAACATAGATTAATGTGATAGTACGATATCATATGCACAGATTAATAAGTATCATATTTCGATTTAAAATCGACAATTTCAAAGCCTTTATTTTACAATATCGTCTGCATTTAATGAGTGAAATAACATTTTACTTAAAAACCGGTATTTATAGAAACACAACACAAAACTCACATTACCATAATGTGCTTTTAACTTTGAAGACATATTTTGTCTATGCATAAGACGACGAAGGTAAGCGTTTAGTACAAAAAAATTACGTTTTGACCACATTGCATATAAAACGCGAATATAAAATAGAATTAAATACACAGGCTGCAGAAATAAAGGTTAGTTATTTTGATAATATGTTACAATATCACATTAATACTCAAATAAATTTACGAGGTTTCAATATTTGATGATTCGTCTCCTGTCATAACCATATCCGCTGTTGAATAAGGTAACGTTTATTGGTCGTCTTTGGCAAAGATATTCAATTTATATCTTAGCACCACCTACAAGTGTCACGCCTTTTACTATTTTCTACATATTTAGCAAATCAAGTGGTAATAATAATCTTTCAGCTATACTACGACCTATTTATAGAACGCTTTCTTTTTTTTGTAATGAGATGCTTTCGTTGCAACCGGTACTTTACGTGTATCTTTTGATTGGAGAAAATTTACACATCTTATATTTTTAGGATAAGAAGTTAGCTTAGAAAATGGCAGTAAATGTATATTCAACAAATGTGACGGCGGAGAATTTGTCACGGCATGATATGCTTGCATGGGTCAATGATTGTCTGCACTCAAACTTCGCCAAAATTGAAGAGCTATGCACCGGCGCCGCGTACTGCCAGTTTATGGATATGTTGTTCCCTGGAAGTGTACCAATCAAACGTATCAAATTCAAAACCAACTTGGAACATGAATATATACAAAATTTTAAAATACTGCAAGCAGCGTTTAAGAAGATGGGTGTAGATAAGGTAAATATTATTTATGTTATGTATGCAAATACAATGAAAACAATTATTTCTTTTAAATTTGTTAGTTGAAAAAAAAAGGATTATTTGCAATAAATTATGGAAATTATAAAATGATGTCATCAACAAAGATCTATAAATTCAAGAGAACTTATGGATATTCTGGTTCAGTATAAGTCATTTAAATGTATGCCACAGTCGTTCACCTTGCCTCAGTTGTATTGCCCTAGTAAGATATTACATCGAGTTGTTAAAAATACCAGTTGTAAAATTTTCCTGTATGTCAAGTCAAAATAACTTTTTCCTGTTTGTAATATCTTAATAACTATTTATAATGTTTATATTACGTAAATTTAATAATAAATATTATTTGGATGTATCATAAATCAGTTTTTACATATCAAATGTATATTTGATGAGACACAGACTAAACTAAGATTAAAACCTAAGTTTTAATCTCGATTGTATAGAAATTCAAAGAGTGGTACTTTTTACCAAGACCTGAAGTCCTACTATCTAGATTGGAGTTTTAGTTAAATTAGACAAACAGTTTATGCCTAACAGATGGAACTTAATACATCCAAAATTTAAACTGATTAGAGTACATATTAGGTAGCTTATCTTTGTAAAAGTAATCTACAAATACCCTCTTTAATTTTCTTCATTATTTAATAATATAAAAAAGTACCCCCAAAATCTTGTAAGGTTTAAGTTAAAATTTAAATGGTAATGTTAGCAGACCTATGTACAATATTATGATTGTTTATATAAAATAGTTTAAAAACCTTTATTTTGTGAAATCTTTATATACAGTATGTAGTAGTATCCTTTAGTGTGTGAAATATTATTATTGTTTTTTTAAGGAACCTAAACAAAACTACGATGGCATTTTAAAAACTTAAAATTGTAATTTGTAGGTAATTCCTGTGGACAAGTTGATAAAAGGGAGATTCCAAGACAATTTTGAGTTTTTACAGTGGTTTAAAAAGTTTTTTGATGCAAATTATGATGGGCGGGAGTATGATGCCTTTGAGGTCCGGGGAGGATTCACGATTGGTTCGGGAGCCTGCGACAGCGGAGTACCACTGTGCGGAGGAGGCGTTCCACCACCGCGGGCCCGGAGGGCTGTGTCCCTGCACCAGTCTGGCAGTATGATTTAGCTGCATCTATAATCAGACATTTAGAAATATTATTTATAACGCAATTTTGTTTAAAATGGGCTAAGTAGCGCATAGTATTTCTAAATGTTATCATGTTAACATTTGTCTAGGTTCCTCATGTAAAGCACCCCTCATTGTACGTTTTGATTCTTTTTATTTTTACCTTTTCCATTTTTTTTCTTTGTAGATAGTACCCATTGACAAACTGGTGAAGGGTCGTTTCCAAGACAACTTTGAGTTTTTGCAATGGTTCAAGAAATTTTTCGATGCCAACTATGCCGGCACGGAATATGACGCTGTGGCACAGCGAGAAGGCCTCCCAATGGGGCACGGAGGCTCTTCGGCTCCCCGAGCGGCCAACAAGAAGCCTGTGGCGCCTGTCGCCAAAGTTGCCGCCACTGCTAGACCCCAAACCAGTACTATTTGTTTTTCTTTATTCTTCTATTGGTTTGCCTTTGCTTTGTCTATTGATATACCTCAAAGAGTGTTGTTGTTTGGGGAGTTTTATAAAAGGATTTATGAAGTGATATAAGATTTAAATACTACTTACACATTTAAATCTGCAGATTTATTATCTATAGATTATTTACTGAACACTTTGATAACAGCATATTTGATTTTTTAGATATTGTGTATTTATTTATATTTTGGTGGAGGTTGTCTTTCGGTGGAGGAACATATCCCATTTATCATTTCACTAAATAAAACTACACATCTCTTTTTACATTGAAGATGAATAATTACATTCAATACAAAACCACTTGTATACCTGCCGGCACGGATCTTGAGTGCTGACCTTGAATCTGCAGAAGCACATTTTTAGGTCCATTTTGTGATATGCGGTGGGGTCTGAGGTAGGCCACTCACGTCGTAATTCTTTCTCTGTTGTTTACACTTTGTGTAGCGCTCAAGATCAGCGTCGACAGGAATATTAAGACAGTAAGGCGGATTGAATGACAGATAGACAAGTACGGTCGGCAATTTCAGCCATAGGTGCTAGCTACAGACATGTCATCTCTGACCGAGATTCCGTAGTTATTTACGTCATAGGTGGTATAACCAAGTTGTTAGCAGGTGAATTGACTATTAGATTTCTTTTCATGGAATATTTAGGCAAATGAGTAAGCCGCCCATGGATATCAGAAATACCAAAGTCACTGTAAATGCGTTACGTACCTTAGGGATAGGAGGAACAAAGTGGGAGAAGCCATATTTGCCCAACTTGTCGTTAAGGCCATTTGATGTTTTGATAAAAGATTAATATATAATCACACAATATTTCATTACATCATCAATCCATAAGTAATTATCTTGTTTAGAGTTTGCTGTGTCATCTTGTACCATTTACGGTACACGTACGTGGCCTTAGGGTCAAGTTTATCGTGTACCATAAATGGTACACGCGAAACGGTACGAATTATTGAGAGAGGAACGTTTTATTTATTTCAATGTTAATTTTATACTGCAGACGAATACTTTGTCAAGAATGGCATATTATTTGTCTGTAGCATGAATGGGCCGGCTCGCCCGGGGAAGTACCACAATCCCGCAGAAAACCGGCGCCCAAGTGGTAGCTTAGCTACCGCGCTTCGTACGGTTTGCGGTCTGAGTTCCGAAGGCCCAACACCCTCCCACTCCCATAATGTCACTTTCCTTAAAGGTCGGCAACGCTACCACACTGCCTATCGCGCTGCGGATATCTATGGGCGGCGTTGATTGCTTTCCATCAAGTGACACGCCTGCTCGTTTGCCTTCCTATCCCATAAAAAAAACGATGTTGCCATCACGTCTTGACCAAATAAGTTATATTTACGGCTAGTACTAGTTGATAATAGTGAGTCACCTGGTAACATTTTTTCGGTACTGTCGCTTATAATAAGAAAGGTCCTTTATCATTTGAATCTTGAGTCGTCACTCACCAGTTGGTTTTGTTTTATAGTTTTTTATCATGGTAGAAACACCTGTTTAAACTGGTTGTCATTTCATACACAGCCTTGCACTTATTATATTTTATTTTCTTTACTAATACCAATTCTTTCATTTATTTTCATATCTTTGTATAACTCACGTTATTATATAGTAGAGCGTCGATAATTTGTAACTCAATAATGTCCACTAATTACAATTATTCTATTTTATGATAATAATAATTTAATATAATAATTATATAACATCATAATAAATACAGAAGAATATTGTTAACATGGTTATAAAAAAGTTAAAAGACTATGTTAATAATAATAATAAAAATTTGGACAGTCAAAAGTTTTACTTAGCTAAGATCCGCGACAAGCAAAACAATAACAGAAAATTAATAATGTGTGTTTTTTTTGTGTGCTGGATGAAATGGATTTATTTGGAACTGAAACCAAAAACTTATCGAAAATCGGCCATCGATTCTCCACCCACCAACCACTGTACACAACACCAAACACACATTACCACTTTTCCACCTTGTAAACGACACGACCCCCCCATTCCCCATTTCCTACCCCCCCATTCCCCATTTCCTACCCCCCATTCCCCATTTCCTACCCCCCCATTCCCCATTTCCACCCCCCCATTCCCCATTTCCTTTCCTGCCCCTTCCTTTCTTCTCTATCCTTTCCCTTCCTCTCCGCCAATCCACGGTCTGCCGTGCCAATGGATGCGTGGCTAGGGGCGAGCCTAGTCGTAAACGTGCCGATCGTCCCGGGGTCGGGCTCCCCCGGGGACTATGGTGCTTTACCTCAGCATGCAGGGCTCTGCTGGGGCTGACCTCCATCCTCCCTTGCGGCTCGTGGGATTCACTAAAAGACGAATTTAATATACCTAATTTGTCAAAAATGACGGCGACGTGGTTCGCCACCCGTCACGTCCTGATTCTCACGAGGGCGAAAAGCGACCAATGACGAGCCGTTTCGCTGCGA
The DNA here is from genome assembly GCA_031353405.1 of Baronia brevicornis. NCBI lineage: Eukaryota > Metazoa > Arthropoda > Insecta > Lepidoptera > Papilionidae > Baronia > Baronia brevicornis. The sequence goes on along the minus strand of JASFAT010000339.1, from coordinate 19,580 downwards.
TGAATGGCAGCGGATGGAGCTCTGTGGTCTCTGCCAACCCCTGCGGGGGATAGGCGTGAATATATAAAAAATAAAATAAAAAAAAAAAACGACACGTGTTTCGCCCCAACACGAGGTATCTTCAGGTATAGTAGACTCTGCGGAAGACAACCGAAAAGTCGCGGATCTTAGCTATGAAAAACTTTTGACTGTCCACATAGTGATGGATTTCCGCAAAGTAACGCCTGACTCCATTTATAATAATAATAAAAACTATGCCAAGATATAACTATTACATATTTAAGGTTATCACGATTTTCAAATATTAAGCGGTACAATATAAAGGCGTGAAATTGAGGTTAATCTTCATCAAACAAAAAAAAAAAGATGAATTATAAATAATTGTAGCATGTTTTCTCACTTACGGCAACATTAAAAACGTCACTAACTATATATTTACCATAAAAAGTCCTAATTAATCCAAATTATCATTGCTTTACTGTATATAGAATGTTATCTACTTAAGATTTATTTTCAGTCAAAAAAGAAAAACTAAGTAAATCTTAACGAAAAAACGGCCGTCAGCAACTCTCCACTTCCCAACCGCTATCAACAACAGCACCACCACTCTTCCGTAATGTACGCGACACGTGTTTCAACTCAACACGAGGCATCATCAGATATAATAGACTCTACGGAAGACAACCGTTAAGACATTTACCGGTTGTCTTCCGTAGAGTCTACTTTACTTGATGACGCCTCGTGTTGAGCCGAAACACGTCGTGTATATTGTGGAAGAGTGGTGGTGTTGCTGTTGTTGATAGTGCTTGAGAAGCGGAGAGTTGCTGACTACCGTTTTTTCGGTAAGATTTAAAGTTCCCCGTAAATGCACTTCTTCCAGTAAAAAACACACATTATTATTTTTCTATTTTTGTTTGTCGCGGATCTTAGCTTAAGTAAAAATTCTGACCGTCCACATAATAATGGATTGGAATAGTAATGGATGGATTTCCGCAAAGTAACATCTGACTCCATTTATCATCAAATGTATGCGGTTTTTTTTTCAGTTGGCAAGTCAAATAGTTCATTAAGATCTCCCCCTGCGAATATGGCAAGATTAAATCAAAGTCAGAAAGGGGATTCTAAAGCAATTGAAGACCTCAATCTTCAGGTTAGTTTTTTTATGGCTATATTTAATTAATATGTTGTTGAATATTCTATTCTATATATATACGGTGTCCCGTAATTAATAATAAAATATTAAGAAATATGCAATATGGGAACTTCATCGTTTGGCGCTAAAACCTTATTTACTATAATACTTACGATTTTATTTACTATGATATCTTTTTTTATAAAAACCCAATCATTCCTCTATTATTTAAGGGATTTATTAATGATTAAAGTAAGTTTTTATTTACATACAGATCAATGAATTGAAAGCTACAATTGACGGTCTCGAAAAGGAGAGAGATTTTTACTTTGGAAAGCTCCGGGATATAGAAGTTATCTGTCAGGAAATGGAAGAACATAATGGTCCCATTATACAGAAAATTTTGGATATTTTGTATGCAACTGAGGTAATTAGGATATTTCTTATTCGATAAGCAGTGTTTGGTTGGAATGAATTTTTGGAGTTGGAGCGAATGAATGTCGTTCTAATAATATTAAAGAAACTGTTCGAAAAATGTAATATTTATTTTCATATGTCTTTTGCAATATTTTCAAATAATAATATTTATTTTTATAAATTTATTGCAATATTTTCAAATATTAATATTTGTTTTCATATATTTATTGTAATATTTTCAATTGTTAATATTAAAACATTGTTAAAGATAATTTCAATAAGACAAAGGCTTAAAAGTCATCCGTGCCAATGTTGTATAATACTAGTTTCCATTCATACTGTACTCAATAATTTCAACTTTCACTTAAAAAGCATGATATAGATTGATATTTAAAAAAAATTAAAGTCAATGCCTACTTAGGCCAAGAAAGAAAAAACTACAAGTTGAAAAAACGTATTTGAACTTGAGTGGCTGATTAAAAATTTTTTTATTAACGACAGGAAATTTGAACAAGATATATAAATAAGGAGATTGTAAACTATAGAAATAGTAAAAACTTCATTTATGACACCTTTTTTTTTACAATAATTTATATTTGCTTAAAACCTTTATAATATACAAATGAAAACAAAAAAAAATATTTATAATTTATCAAATAATTTATCAAAGTGTCTTAAAATGGTTCTTGCTCAGCATTTGCCGGGCGCTCTATTGGAGCACCTGGCGCTGGTTTTCAGCAATAACCAACGTGGTCAGATCGCGGAGCACAGTGATGACAGTAACTAATAGTAGGGATTGAAAAAACAATCAATTACATTTATGTATAAGTAACGACGACCATTTGGCTCAGTGGCGGAGCTCTCCGCCCCCAGAATCAATGGTCGCGGGTTCGATCCCCGCATCGGAATAAATATATGTATGGATTATACCTTTGGACATTGGACAAGCGTGATGGGTTTAACGTCCGTTCCTCAGGAAATGTAGAGGCCCGTGCTCAGCAGTGGGACATATATGGGCTGTTAAAAAAAATATTACTATAGTATATTAATATTACAGGACGGATTCGCACCCCCCGAGGAAATAGACGGCGACAACCCGCATCCGCCCGAAGAAGACGAGTATTGAATAGGTATCGCTGTGTAAATCGCGTATTATATAGTACTCTTTGTATATTAAAATCTCGAAATTATCACGCTTAAACTATCGACAGTATCAAGTGCTTAGTATTTCACAGTCAATATGTCCCAGTTTGGGGTTGTCAGATGCGAAAAAGCTTAAAAATACCTAGTTATTACATTGACTACGCATAAATGCAATAAAAATGGTTTATATGCAATTGGAACTAAATCTTACCTACACAGAATAATGGATCATCATCAGTGAATATAGCTAGCGATAATTTATATGGATAATAGTAAGGTGTCTTTTATATATTTCACCACAGCGTGAAATCAAATATTGTTAACATTATGTATGAGAGAGAGAAATATGTATAACCATACCACGAATGAAATGTCAGCACATGCGGTGAATAGTTTATTTTTAAATATTTATCACAATATTTAAACCTACAGGTCTCTTTCCATGATTAAATTTTATTATAGTTTTAAAATTATATATACAAATTTATCTACTTCTTTTATGTTAAAAAACTTAATGTATTTTAACATTAAAAAATAAGTAGAAAAATGATTATGTGTTGTCATCAAAAAATGTCTCCTGCATACACTAATCTTTTTTAATCTATATCTATTTTTTGTTTACCCCTTTTTTATATTTAATTAATGACAATATAGGATTAAAAATTGCTTTAAAAGTGCAGGCTGACCTAGATTACCTGTTATTTACACATAACATGTATGTTATAATAAATAAAATTTAAAAAATAATATAAAATTTGAGAAAAATGTCTTAAATATACATAAGATATCCTAACAAAACAACGAGCAAATACCACATGATAATTTTATTCTATTAGCTTTTATGTGATGGTATTTTAAATGATTTTGTATTGAAGTACACGCAAATAACTATTGCATTCAGTGGTTATATTGATTGGTATATGGAACATGGACATGCTCCAGTCAGTACCCACCTTTGGTCCAACAAAGTATTGTCTAAAAGAAAAGATTGTAAGATTTTTTCCAATTATTTTTATCCGCTGAGCTTTAACACGTTAGTACTGTTTTGAAGAAAACATATACATATATATATGTATATATATATATATATATATATATATATATATATATATATATATATATATATATATATTAGTATAGCCACTACGATAGAAATAAGCAATGAAAATTAAAGCTGTAGTTTTAGTTCATACAAAATCAATACCGCTGCAGTGTTGATGATGACAATTTACGACGGCTTAATCTGGCAACTCTAATCGTAATTCATAGGTTATATACTAACGTGGTAGCAGTGGCCCGAAAACTTATTGACTATGCTGTAACAAGTTCCTATTACATATATGTTTTAATCATATCGAAGATACAGAGTGGTCCAATATAATATGTCACGCTAGTGGATTTTATTTTTTATTGCATCTATCGAAAATAAATTAAACCACGACGGGAGTTCATAAAAATGACAGAACATTAGATTTTGTACCCTGTCTCCTCTTTATAACAAAATTAGAACTCTTACCCAATTACAATTTCCTTTAAAAATATAAATATTACATTTTGAAATATTAAATATTCTATTTTACAATATTCTTTTCATTCCATAGCATTGTTTGTTAGCAATAACAAATATTAAGTCACAATAATTTAAAATGTTTATTTGAACATAGTTTTGACATTGAATGTTGGACACTTGTAAATACACACAATTATATATATATATATATATATATATATATATATATATATATATATATATATATATATATATATATATATATATAAATTTTATGTATACAGCACAAACTGTTAATATTTAAGTGTACAAAATATTTTGAATACAACTGGATTGGCTGTGTTATAACTAAGTACATCACTACATTCTACTGGGATCATCATTTTCCGACTGATATCATTCTATTTCTGTAGAATTTCAATTGACATAGACTCTGCGTCTTAGAATAATCGTTTTTATGGCCTTCCTAGGTATAAATAAGTGCATTGCAAAGCAAAATGTGTTTATGGATAATGGATGATAACACTTGATATATTTTTGGGCCACTGGGTCACTATTGAAATGTGCATTTAATAGTTTGTTATATATATGGGAGAGGTATAACTGCGTGTTTCTGTTGAATCGAAATTGTAAAATTATATTTGGTCCTGTATTGCAATATCGAAATTGAGTGGAATAGATCTGAACGGTTCCGTATGTTTTGAAGAATTATTTTTATTGTCACATGAAAACATTGTTAGAATAGCAAGGAACTACAAGAAATATGTAACTACGCTAAGTGAAGACGCGAGACAATTATATAACTAACCATAGACGTATGTTAATATTATAATTTGTTATTCGAACAATAATTATGTCATCCAGAAGTTAAACTTATATAGATAATTAATTTATTTACTCATAGCGTTCTTGAATTGCCTTAATTGCAGATAATTAAATAAAGCATCAGGTTTTAAAATTGTAAGTCTTATCAAATAAAAATAACCATTCATTATTGTGTTTTATTATCTTCCCCAATCTGGTTCGCTTGTATTACTATTTTTTAGCTTATATATGCCATTGTACAGGGCACGGGGTCTGCCCATTTCTGGAGGTACATTAATCCCCGTACATATATTTATCCCGTTGCTAATTCTAATTAGGTCAGTAACTGATACCTATAGACAATCATTCTTTCAAGTTCCATAGACAATCAGGTGAACGGAGAAAGATATTTTTTTATCTTCTTTCGCTTCATTTTACGAAACGAGCAATATGTACGATTTTAACTTTAAAGATAATCAAGGAAGTTTCCGGTTATATATAAGTTTTCTCGTTTAAAAATAATACATAGATAAAGTTTAAGTTAAATGCAACGCTTGTTCTGTTAATTTAAAAAGTTTAAATTACTTGTTTCAAATGAAAAATTAGTCCGTAAAAATAAGTGGTACCATTATGCGCAACTGACAGTTGATGCGATGACGTCGTTGATATACGAGGCGACCGTGACATTACATTTTTCTTAGTTTTTTATGTAAATTCTTTCAAAATAGTTTGAAAATCTTAAATTTAATCTATTTTTGGCCTGGAAAATGATCTCTCTCCAGAAGAATCTACCCCCTTTTTTAGGGGTGTAGGAGCGAGCCTCGGGGCTCTCCAGAAGCATCGCTCACTGGAATTTTTAAAAATGTTCGGAGAGCAATAAACAAGTTTGAAAATTCCGTTGCTGTCCTTTTCAGATAAAAATATTAACTCTTTGATTAACGAACTGAACTTAAATATATTTTTAATTATTTGATTAATTTATCGTCAAAAGCATTGTGCATAAAATTTCGAATAACTTTTAGTTCATTTTGATAGTGATGCGGGGCCCCATTGCTCCTTTCTCTTAACTTTAAATCCGGGCCTGCTTTATAGGATGACAAATGTTGCAGCCAGTCTTTGTTTAGAGAAGTAATACAATATATATAGTAGTACAACCTTTTTTCATACGGGCCACAAACGTGTTAGTCGTAGTGTTGCGGGGCGCAAAAAAAAACAAAAATAAGTAGTAGGTTCTTAGGTTTTTACACAATTGTATTCAAAACAAGCCCCGATCGGCAAACAAAACAACATGGAAGCCATAGAAAGGGGATTCCTGCGATATCACTCGCATGCTATGGAACTCAAAATGCCCAATGCAAAACGTCGATCCGATTCCGATTGTTTTGTTGATTGTAGGAAAATAATGTGTTACTGTATAACAATTAGACGTCTGCTGTAAATTAAAAAAATAAACGAATATATTTATGTATATTACGGCAAATTACCGTATCAATAATAGCACTGCACACCACGGCACGGTAGTGTTATGTGGAACCTATTTACTCAGCGCGCTCACAATTTTTGTCATGGGCGCGAAATTCAAAATTGGTTCAAAATATCCACAAAATCCGGCAGGACGCAGGTTGACTATAGCTGGTTAAGAGCCATCTAAGCGATCGACCACAAAACGTAAGAGATACGAGTTTTCGGAATGGGTTTTTTGTAAGAGAAATAAAACAAATTTTTATCCATTTCATATATTTATTAAATAAATAAAGAGTATTGAAACTGATTACTAGATATATATATATATATATATATATATATATATATATATATATATATATATATATATATATATATATATATATATATATATATATATATATAGGAATATTTCATTTGAAAATAACTTATAAATATAATTAATGTTAAATACAATCTAAACATTTGATTCCGGACATATCGTCACACCAGTGTGATGACATTTCACGTTCTTTCTTCACACCACTACTTTATAAAGCCAAGTGCAGAAAATACCTAAATAACAACCAACCAACATACACTGGAGTGCCGAGAAGACGGGAAAAACAAACAAATAATTTTCACACAATTTTTATATAATAAGTTTATTACTATTATTATTTTTAAGATTTTATTAATCGATGCCTTATATACATTTCCTAAATTTTATCCTTAGTGCAAAATTTAATAAAATATAATGTCGCTTTATAATAACCTTATTAAATTTATTTTTATGGCACTAATAGTGAAGTTTAGTGTTGCCACAATACGGTTAAAAATAAATACATTAAATAAAAAAAAAAACAATGAACACACAGTACATATATTTTTTTTAAAATAATAGGCAAACTAACACATGGGTAACCTGATGATAAGCCACCACTGTAACTTATTTTACAATACCAACGGTATAACAGACGCATTGCCTGATTTAGAGTTAGGATGTAAATAACGGGAGAAGAACGTGGAAAACAATTAGGCCTCCAATCACTAATACTTAATAGCGATATTTTGTGGTATCTACCCAGTCAAGTCTACTTACTTTTGCTGCAAATCACAGCCCATATAGTATGTCCCACTGCGGAGAACAGGCCTCTCCATTTATGGAGGAACACGCCTCGCTACTGAGCTAATAGGTAGTTGCTGCCATTGCTCTAACATTTTTAAAACAATATCATTATTTAGATCTTGATGGAGAGCTCTACATAATGCCTAAATCGAAAAGCTTGTGACCGATACCAATATAATCGGAAAGGATCGTGGACATAGGAAAGGCCAGGTCAAGAGTACCCTTAACCGGCGAGCTTGTGTAAAAAGTGTGATGAGTGTGGTTGAAGCACTGTGGTCCCTGCCCAGCACTATGGGAAACAGGCGTGATGATATGTATGTATGATGGTGCACCCAAAAGTGCATAAGTGGCAATACTGTCCAGTCGAAATCTGGTCGGTCACCCTAGGGTCAGTACCGATAGAGTGATACAGTAATCCGAGTGACCTTCAGGGAAGAGTCAGCCCAACGTCGTGATAAGTAGTTAATCCGTATCGGAGGCCAAGACACACTGGGTTGGCACACTGGTGAGGTAAGTAATAATCTAAATATCTGCCTACCACTACAGGAAACAGGAGTGATGATATATACAGGAAACGGGCATTAGTGGCAATACTGTCAGGTCCAAATACAGTCAGTCGCCCTAGGTCAGTACCGATGGAGCGATGCAGTAATCCGAGTGACCTTCAGGCAAGAGTCAGCCAAACATCGTGACCAGTGGTTAATTCATATTGGAGGCCAAGACACACTGGGTCGGCACACTGGTGAAGTAAGTAACAGTGTTAATATTATCATAACAGAAATGATTATATATGTTATACAAAATAATAAAATATGAATATAAAACATTATTGGTCTAAAACTTCTAAACGGCTTACACAATCCCCTATAGTAAACATAATTGTCGTCATACATTTACAGATTTATTATTGGACCTTTTTCCTCCTTTATTTATGGTCTTTTCCAAAACACTATTGTTACATGAGTTATTTCTTACTCTAGGCCTCAAACTTTCACGTGATATATTTAACTTGGTCTGTGGCTTTTTGGAATCCGGTGATTGGTTTATGATTTTAGTTTTGGTAGGACCTCTAGATGAAGGCCATTTGTGTCTAAGCAACATAACCTGGCAACATTTAAAATTCTCTTCAAAATTGTGAGACGTGTTCGACCTTGGCCTTAAGTTCCTTGTTGAAATGTTAAGATCTGATATAGTTTGCTTTGATTCAGATGGCACCACTTTTTTCTTGTTATTTTGATTCTTCACTTTTGCAGCTGGACTTGTACTCTTTTCACTTATTGTAGAATCATGTGTTTTTTCTGAAATACCTGATATTGCTCTAGTAACCGGTCGGTGGGTTGTGTTAAAAACACTGCCTGTAGAAAAGTAAACACAAAAATTTTAATCTAATAGTATAACTATATGCTTAAAATTATAATTTATTTATATATTACTATGTGTACATATTCTGGTAATTCAAAAGACTGTCTGCTGATTTTGAAGTTCTTATGAACATTCTGATTAAGTTAATGATTCAAAATTTGTTCATACATACATGGCCTTTCTTAAAAACTTAAGCAATTTGGTCAAGGTATGTTTTCCGTGGTCTTCTCCTACCGACCCTTCCATCCACATTTGCAAGATAAATTTCTTTTGCCAGTCATCTTTCATCCATCCTCTCTATATGCCCAAACCATCTAAGCATCCTTTCCTCAACTTTTGTCACAACACCTTCTTTCATTGCTCTCTTATACATACACCATGAAAGTCAGATTTTGTCTCGATTCTAGAGAGACATTTGAGGTTTATAAATTAATAATGTTTGTTTATATTTTTAATCAAGACTAATGTTTTAATTTTTACACAAAAACCCTTTTTTTATTTTTTTGAATTTTTCTAGGCATTCCATTCTAAAGTAAAAATTATGTGTTATCCTTGGATCTCTGTAATTTTGCTTTTGGCAACACGTTTTTTGTATTTATAAGAAATTTTTCTAACAATTATAAGCCTCGTCTTTTCAAGTATAAAACTATGGTTGTAATACTGAACAAGTGTATCATTTCTACTCGAAGGGATAGAAAAATCCTTTTTTTATGTGTTCGATATATACCTACTTATGATATCATCGTTTACTTCGTTATCAAATTAAATACCTGCGCCAAGTGCTGTTCTGTGTAGCATTGACCTGTCAAATTCCATATCACTTTCACTGTCAATGTCCCAAAACGTTTTAATGCAACTTTCTGTTCTCTTCTGTTCAACTTCTAAAACATAAACAATTAAATATAATATTATATATAACTTCGGGATCCAATTACGGATTTACATTTTAAATATGATAATTTATATTAAAAATATATACAGATTCGTTGGTCAAAATTAATCAAAAACACTTTATATATGTAATATGTTGTGTGTGAGCGCGAGTCCGTGTGTGTGTACATCAGGGGCGTGGCGAGGGGGGGGGGGGCAAGGGTGGCATCAGTCCCCGGGAGCTTGCTGGATAATTTTCATTATAATTGATTTTCGGAAAATATATTTTAAATTTAGCGCCTGAGCAATATAATAAATGATAATTCGTAAATAAAAAGGGAAAAAAATTAACACTAATAGTCTTAATCAAACTGTAAAAATATATTCCTAATATAATAGATATGGCACATCTTTTCTACTGGCAGGGCTGACTCGACCTGTGCCTGTCAGCACTTCCTTATAGCATCTACTCTATGTGGTTACATAAATTATCTCCTTTCTTGATTTGTCTGATAAAATAATGTCATAATAAATATTTGCAGTGTACAAAGTACAAACATTCTTTCTTACAGAACACTAGTTATTTTTATATCTTAAACATAATGCAGCTTACGCAAACGATTTATTAATTTGAGAGTATATTATACATATAATATTAAATGGTTTTTGAATGGGGGGGAGGGGGCTAAAAAGGTAGGATAGCTTAAGCTCGCTACGCCACTGTTGTGCGTGTGTATATGTGAGAGGCAAGCGTATTTTCAGTATAAATAATTATTGTCAGAGAGAATTTTTAAATGTGGCTTTAGTGGTTATGACAAAAATCTATGGGCTTTAAATAACTTATTATAGGAATAAAGTGTATGAGAAATAAGACTAACATACTAGCAACCTAAATAGTAGCTAGTAGTAGCATTAGTAGCTCGAATTGAATCAAAAGTAACTTAATTCGTTGAAATGATTTTGGTAGTATGTTTATATGGGCAATTCACCCTTTCACCACCGGCAACTTCGTTGATATTAGTAATAGTTGCTGCCAAATAACTGCACCAAATTTAATACTTTTATTACTAATCCTTTTGAAACATGAATTTCAAGAGTCTCCTATACATATGTTTTTTCAACGCCCATACATGTTTCTTTTATGGGATAGGAAGGCAAACGAGCAGGTGTATCACCTGATAGAAAGCAATCAACGCCGCCCATAGACATCCGCAGCGCCATAGACAATGCGGAAGCGTTGCCGTACTTTATGGAAAATGTCATTATGGGAAAGGGAGAGGGAGGGGGTGGGGAGGATGTTGGGCCTCCGGAGCCTTAAATGCCTTGCCAGCCTTTTTCTACGTCCTACGTCATTTTAAGAATAGGAACACCGCAAATGGTAAATCATCCCACATTAGCACGGTTCATGGCAGAACTAACTGCGACTAAATTGCATGGTGGTGGACGGCCAGTCATCCTGGTGATAGATATGAAACCTGTTTTTTATTTTTAAGGAATTTAATTTCAATTTAATAATCACAATGTGATCACATACACTCTCTAGTCACATGACGGCAAACACCACTTACTGCATCACTTGTTCATAAACCACACCAGACCAGTATTGGCATTCTAGAGCAAATTTTAAAATACAAATATTAAAGTATAAAATTAAACAAATATTAAAGTATTATTTCTCATATCGGTCATATTAGGTACTTATTCATTGTTTTAAATACAATCCCAAAAGCTTAGGAAAGCTAGTGATGCACCTGCCTGGTGACCCTCATTATGGTGATCATTGTTTACCATTATGTGAACACTAACTTATTTGACTCCCTCCACCATAAAAGAACCATCAAATGAAAGTTTTAAAATATGCTATAATATAACATATGTATTATACAAACCTGGTTTAGTCAAATCTCTTGTTTGCTTATTTTTCACCTTAGATGTCTTTTTATCTGTTAATGTTTTTTGTGCAATTGTTTTTGTTTGTGCCTTTGCAATAGGCTTTTTGCCATTGGTATTCTTGGGGATGTTAAAAATCTCTTCATCTGTATAAGTGTCACTTACACTTTCGTCATTATCAAATGTAGATACATCTTTAGTTTTGTCTTCCTTAGACTCAACTTGAATGTTCTTCTTGAGTGTATCTACCTTCTTATTTGTGTCTGTCACAGTAGTAGAGTCTCGAGGTACAATTTTACTAATAAGATCGTGGAGATCATTATTTTCTCCAACAATATCGTGGCTTAAGCATGACTGCGAAGTCAATTTTCTTGCTTTATTCTTTAAGTTGACACCACAATACTTTTTACTACAAGGGCTGTTTGTTAGCGATGTATCACTGCCTGCATTATTTTCTGTCATAGCAATGGTCGGTGTAAACAATTTTCTTTTAAGGGAACTTTGCCTTTTGGTAACATCCCCATTAGAAGCACTTGTTAATTCTAAATTTGCATTTACACTAGCTAGCTTTGCTATATTACCATTATCTTCGAATAGCCTTGTTTCATTGTTTGTAACAGTTTGACTGGCAGGGAGTTCAGAATTTAGATTGTGTATAGCGGTAGTGAGAAGTTTTGATGTTTTATTGGTAACTTTTTCTGGACTTACACCTTTTGATTTTGATTTGCATGGTTTCATTTTAGGCAACTGAGGCTTAACAAAAACAGAGTTATCACCATTACTACTAGTATTTGTCTGAGTCTCTCTACATGTGTTGGACATTGTAGTTTTTTCTATTTTACTTCTATTTCTCCCAAAATAAGATATATTGTTTTCATTTAAAACCCTATTACTATTATTTCTGATCAGTGCAGTTGCTGGAAATATTGTTTCTTCTTCACTGTCTAAGCCTGCTAAAGTGGTTCCCTGAGGCTTAGTTATTTGATTTTCCATTTGTCTTTCTGTACTATTGACTATAGTAGAATTCTTACTATTTTGTTCAAAGTTTTTTAGAAATGAACTATTTCTGTCAAATTTATTAAATCTTTGAGATGGTAATGGATTATCAAATTGATCTTTTTGTAAAGTAGTCTTTGGTTCAGCTATTGTCATTATATTTTGTACCTCTGTTTTTTGGCTAACCATGTTTAATGCAAACTTATTCTTCAAAGCACTGGGTGGAAAATTTGTTATATTTTGGTGCATAGTGGTGTTAATAGATCTTGTTGCTCTCAAATGATTTGGGTATGATCGCATTGATATATCACTAGGTAAGTTCTCTTTAGAAACACCAGTTGTTCTGGATCTACTCTCATCACTACTTGTAGATGAATCACTCCCTTGTTCCCCTGAGTCATTATCATTATCCTGGCTGTTTAACAGCAGTCTGTTCCATTGTCTTAATTCTTTTTCTTTTTCTCTACTCTGACATCTCAAATACTTAAGTATGGCACGCTTTATTACTTCCATATCAGAGTATGTAAAGCCGTTATTTTTGATAGCCTTAGCAATTTCTTTTGCAGTGTAGCTTGCATTTGTTTCTGTAATAAATAAAGAAAATTTATATCAATAAAAAAACAATACAAAAACCATATATCAGGAGCATCGGTTACTTGTTTGTCCATTGATTTCATAAAAAACAATTGAAGACCAAATATGAACATAGTAGTTGTAGTACTATTGTGTTGTAGTTTCATTTAACGATAATAAATTTCTGGTTTAATTTGATAACAGCATTTCTCTGAATGTAATTCTATCCTATACATTAACTATGAAACAATTTGCAAGAGTATTTTTTTGAACTAAATAAGGCTTTTAAGTATATAGTGAAATGAACTTATATAAAAATGACATCCGGGAAACATCTGGAATACAATGGAGGCACAAGATATTTGAACAAAACTGACTAGTGCAGGGATCAGCAACGGGCCGGTTGCGGCCAGTTAAACATGTTTATGTGGCCCACCAAGCATTTCTTAAATTAATTGTTATAAAATTAAAAATATATTGTTATAAAATTAATTATAAAAAAACGGTAGTACATACTAAACCAAAACAAATTATTAATAAGTGTTACTTTATGTGCACGTCATAAAATTTTAAAATTTAAATTGGCTCATTGATTAAAAAGCTTGCTCACCCCTGGACTAGTGATATACGAAAGAAACCTGTAAAAAGACAAAGCTAAAATCACCGAATTAAATGATTAAAAATGTATAAAAATAACAGTAGATCAAATTGTAAAAACTAAATGTATCTAACAATTAAGGCTATAATACATAATAGGTAATAAGAACTGTACATACTGATGGAGCGTGTTGACACCGATGACATACATCTTCTTTTGGTATTTTGAAAATTTCGCGGAAGACTCTGATAGCTTCTTACAGACGTAGGCGAAATTTCCCTTCTTATACACAGGCTTCGTTGGTCGTAATTAGAATTTCCATGTCTCTGTAGTTTTAAATAACCAGATCGCTGTAACGTCGATGTCGAAATATTATTTGGACGACTAACCAGATTTATAGTGGTATTATTTGGCCCTTTTGCAAAGATATTCTGAAATATATCATTTAAAGAGAAATATTATTCACAAGATTCACTGTATAGAACTTCAGAAACATTCCAAAATTTAATTTAATTTAAAACAAACTGAATACACACCATCTCCCCATTCCCAATGCTGTAAGCATCGTCAAATACAGGGTCTTCATAATCCGAATTCGACATTTTGATACACTGAATTTATCTCATCTAATTACTTTGTTTTCAATTAAAAGCAATAAACAAAACTATTTAATATAATTTGTGAATTGTTTGTTTTCTATCGTTGATTACAATTTTTAAAATGTTAGTAGTCCATACCTATAAATAACGAACTGCGATCACAGATATATACACAAAAAACGTACAAAATCACAGACTATATCGTATAGAAGCTCCGGATGTTCCTCGTATACGCGAAAGCTTCCCGCCAAAACTATAGGGTTTACTTTTACCACATAACAAATAAATTTTCAAAATATCAAGTTATGTTTTTTTTAATTACAGATGTATATATAATAATAAGAAAATATCATAATAAGAAAATATTATGAACTATATTGATAATATTTATTGGCTACAAACCTTAATAGTTAAAAGTTAAAGTTAAGAGGTATATAAAAAGTAGAATATAAAAGATTTTTACTTTCATTTCTAAACACAATATCTATGCAATCTGTGTGCCTGTACTCGATACACAACAAATAATAGTAATATCTAAGCTTGAAGCGTGGACGTTATTTCACTTAGAGCGTTTACTTAACTATTACTATACATTAACGATATGCGCCACCCATATGTACAGCCACACAGCTCTCTGATGTATATGCTGTATAGTCACATTTATGCTGTGGATACGTTCTACAGGAAAGCGGATATAAAAAAATCGCATTAAAATAGACTTTACTTGCCTTGAAAAATAGGGATACGTTCCGTAATTTACTAAAACCGCATAAAACCAAAACAACGAGTTAAAATTTACTTTAAACTTCCATAAAAAAAGTTTACAGAAATTAAAAGAAAAAGGTTGCTTAATAAATTACTTGTCTGTCTACACGAATGTCTAAAAGAAATTCATATAAAAGCTTAAAATAGACTTGTATTCATACTTAATTTATTTTATCTTATTAAAAGTAACATAGTTTTACATTTTTTAAATATCATCGCTATCTGATAACTAAAAAAAATAAATAGATGTGACACGTAACGCTACGCATTAGAGTGTTTTGTTGCATCGTTTAAAAATTAGGCAACAATCTTAGATGTCCTAGTCTAACGTTCAATGATATGACCAGTAATAGCACATCTGATGAAATGAATTTTTCGATTTTGGATGAACTATCTTTATTTCTATTAGATTTTGATGTTTTGAGTTTTTCGTTATCGTTACTTATGGGCATCATAATATCGGTAATATTGGTTTTTCGATTCACTTCGTTTTAAATCGGTCATCCCTAATCATGATCACAGAGGGGGTAAAGTAATCATTATACCTGTTTGATATCTTGAGAAAACGCAATGTGATTTACGAAAGATATATAACGTAGTGATTATCTATTTTTTTTTGGTTTAAATTACAATTTATGTGGCTATAATAAAAATTAGTTATGTCTTTACATACTCGTTTATTTGTGGGAAATATACCCAATGAAATAAATGAAAACATCTTGCGTGAAGCTTTTTCAAAATATGGAGAAATTATAACCTTTGAGTTAAAATATAAAGTTGGGGAGGAAAATAAAAACAGATTTGCATTTATTACTTTATCAGCGTCTAACTACAACGTGGAGAAGTGTACGTAACAGAAGCACATTATGTCTAAAATTAAACAAAGATTTTTATTAGCAGCCTGATTCGTAACCCATAAGAAAGCTCATCTTATATTTATCATATGGTTGGATAGGAATGAATATAAATTTTACCTCACAAATAAAGCGACGTATTCTTTAATATTATATTAAGTTTATTAATTCAAGTGTTGACAATTCATAAAAAATATACATTTTATTTTTTCACTAAACAATCTACTATCGAACTTTTACGTAATTTATGTGTACAACAAATTATTTTATTATACTGATGTTACAAAAATAAGTTTGTTACTTGCTAATTTACTACTGCTTCCAAACTACAGTGGATTATGATTTTAGAATATGTATATATGTCCCTCATGGAGCTCTTCAAGTTAAAATCGGTATTACTGAAGCGTTAATATGCTAGTTACATTAATCAGAAAACGGATAAAAATTGGAGTGCTGGAGTGTAAGTAGTATCTTGAGAAATTTAGTGTGGGATGCTTCATGCTAGATGGAGCAACAATTAGCTAAAGGTGGCTTGTATTAACTGGATGTGTGTAATTGATAATCAAGCTAGGTGACAACCCTTGGCAAGTGTTTGTGTCCAGCAATGAACTGCTACGGGATGATGATGATGGTATTAACTTTTAAATCAATGTTTTGTTTAAATAAATGAAACTTGAATCATCTTTTTTTATTTGTAAAGGTATCAAGGATTTTTCAAATAAGGAGTTTGATGGTCAAAACCTGTATGTAACCAGAGCAAGAGAAAGTTTTTTGGAGCGCTTACAGAGAGAGAGGACCCAGGCCAATAAACAAGTGAAAGAACAGGTATTGTGCATATGGGTTTACTTACTCCGCTGGCTCAGTGACCCAATGTAGATCTTGGCTTCCAAAATCCAAAGTATACCTATATCTAAGTCCTTCATCTTTCTTTATCCTGTGCTAATTCTTGCTAATTGCTGGCTTGAGGTTCATGCAGGTTAGCATCCACTGGATCTCTGCAGCAACATCTAAGTCGACCAACTGGAATTCAAGCATATGGTTGAGACAAATACTTCTTCACACTCCAATCCTCGCCCTCACTCTCTTATCTAGGCGTTTTTCGGATGGTTCATGACCTGGCTTCTGGTTCTGCCCACAATCTTACAAAAAAATTTCCGAGCGGCAACTACCTAATACTTTATTCTTCTAGGTTAAACAATCAGATAAATATTTAATTATCTCTAAGTATAATTTTTGCATTTCAGGGTTTATTAAATGATAGTGAAGAACCTGTTATAAAAAAGAATCCAGTAATTAATTTAAGTTCTAAACTTAATCCAAAAAAACGCAATTTTGATACTGCAATTAACTTTAATGATGGAACCCAATTTAACAATTCAAAGTTATATAAAAATGAGAAGCATTTCAAGTCAAACCAGCAAATAGAAGAAAATATTCCTGAAAAAAATGATATTTCAGATAATGATATCAAAAAAAAGCAATCTGAAATTAAAAGGTTGGAATCCTTGAGGAAAAAGAGGCAAGAGTTTAAAGAAAAGAAAATGATAATTAAATCTGGTTTGTTTGGTATTGTATGTGTTTTTGTTAATTTCTCAGGTATTAATTGGAAAATGTAAAGTAATTTATTGTTATTAAAGTTTCCTAATATTGGCAGGATAAAGTTCCAAATAAAAAAGTGGTATTTTCTGATATTGAAGAAAATGAAGAACAAGATAATAAGAATCAAGTTAACCTAGAAACAAATACAAAGCAATATGAACTGTTTAATGAAGAAGATAGTGACACTGATGTTAATTTTGAAATTAAAAATCAGTTTGAAGGAAAAAAAGGACAAAAGGTATTATTATACATATAAATAATGACTATTATACATATAAATAATGAATCTTTTTTTTCTCATATATATTTTACACATATGTAGTGTTAAAATGATCACTTATTAAAGATTTTAGACTTACAATCAAGATACAAATCCGATAAACGTTTCACTTTAGATGAGAGATTTGTTGATGATACTAAGTCTGATGATGAAAATTCCAATCAAACAAATGATAATGATGAAAATGAGGCAATTGATGGGACTCAAGTTGATGAAAAATTTAAGCAGTTAAATATTTTGCAAGATGTGCTTGGTGTTTCTATAAAAACACATACCGGAACAAACCCTAAATCAAAGTAAGTTGATGACTTCAAAGACCTAATGATAAAAATAATACACTACTTTTTATGTGGGACAGTTTTTTGTGGTTGTATAATAAATGTACATTTTTTGTTATAATTTTTTAGATCTAAGCTTGGAATGTTGCGGTATGATCCATCACATCCAGAACATGAAAAATTCCTTGTGCCAACTACTGAAAAACAAGAGGCTCCTAAAAAGTTAAAAAAGAAAAAAATAAAAGATGCTCAAGAAGAGACAAAAATAGTAGAACCAGTAGTCGAGAAAGTTGAAGTTTCAAAAGAACAATTTTATAATGTCTCAGAGACATTAAAAGAAGCAATAGGTCAAACTGGCTCATTCAGTTTGCGGAATTTATTCACCAAAGAAGATATTATAAAAGGTTATTAAATATGGTGTTTTTATTATCAAAACTGGAATAATAACCCATGTTAGTGTATTATTTGTGCTCAAGCAACATATATTTTTAATAACTTTTTTACAGAATCATCAAATCAGAATACAGAAAATTTTACAGTGATAAATGAAAAATCTAGAAAAACAAAAAATCCCCTTGATCCAAATGAGAAGAATCCATTTGTGTATGATTCATCGGATTCAGAAACTGAAGAACAAAAAACGGAAACCAATATATTAGCTGAGCGATTAGAATCTAAGGCAGTTTGGAGAGAAAACCTATTCTTTTATAAAAATGACAGTAGACTAAGAGGTATTTAAAGATTTATTTGAATTTTTAGTTCATTAAAAATATATTTTTATATGGTTGTTAACAAATTTCAGAAGGGTTGCTGTTCTTTAACCAGTATGATAACATAGAAGCTCAAAAAGAACGAAGAGGCCTAAAATCAATCATGAAGAAAAGAATTTATAATAAAGAAAGGAAGAATCAGATGTTTCAGAAAAAAATTGGAGGTAGGAAGAAGACTGTAAAAAAAAGTATAAGAAGGAATAGGTGATACATAATTTGTAATAAAAATATACAATACTAAGATATCTATTTTATTTGAAAATCAAAAATGTAAATAATTTATCTTTTCTTCCAAGTAGGCTTCTTTCTAGCCCCTGGTTGACCTGGCTTCTTGCGTTCACGTCTTCGGTGATCTCGTGTCAGTAAACCAGCTACTTGCATGGCTTCAAGCATATTTTTATCAACAAAGCTTCTCAATCCCCAGGCAATTCCCCATCTTATGGCACCAGACTGGCCAGATGGTCCACCTCCTTCAATATTGCACTCTACATCAACTGAATTTTGCATCCCAGTAAAAATTAAAGGGAAAATAACCTGTTCTCGAGATTGGATATCATCAAAATATGTT